>JAJAGP010000392.1:427500-441468 GCA_025084515.1 Ancistrus triradiatus
TTAGATTGGGGTTAGGACTAGGATTATAATTTAGATTGGGGTTAGGATTCTAATTTAAATTGGGGGTTAGGACTAGGATTATAATTTATATTGGGGTTAGGGTTAGGATTATAATTTATGATTTGGGTTAGGGTTATAATTTATATGGGCTTTAGAGTTAGGATTATAGTTTAGATTGGGGTAGGAACTAGATTATAGTTTTAGATTGGAGTTAGGGATTACAATTTAGATTGGGGTTTAGGACTAATGATTATAAATTTAGATTGGGGTTAGGAGTCTACTTTACATTGGGGTTAGGACTAGGATTATAATTTAAGATTGGGTTTAGGGTTAGGATTAGAATTTAGATTCGGGTTGGGTTTTTATAATTTTATATTGGGCTTATAGTTAGGATTATAGTTTAGGATTTGGGGTAGGAACTAAGATGATCTTTAGATTGGAGTTAGGACTATGATTATAATTTAGATTGGGGTTAGGATTATAATTTAAATTGGGGTTAGGACTAGGATTATAATTTAGATTGGGGTTAGGACTATGATTATAATTTAGATTGGGGTTAGGATTATAATTTAAATTGGGGTTAGGACTAGGATTATAATTTAGATTGGGGTTAGGATTATAATTTAAATTTGGATTAGGACTAGGATTATAATTTAGATTGGGGTTAGGGATAGGATTATAATTTAGATTGGGGTTAGGATTCTAAATTAAATTGGGGTTAGGACTAGGATTATAATTTATATTGGGGTTAGGGTTAGGATTATAATTTAGATTCGGGTTAGGGTTATGGTTATAATTTATATTGGGCTTAGAGTTAGGATTATAGTTTAGATTGGGGTAGGACTAAGATTATAGTTTAGATTGGAGTTAGGATTATAATTTAGATTGGGGTTAGGATTATAATTTAAATTGGGGTTAGGACTAGGATTATAATTTAGATTGGGGTTAGGGTTAGGATTATAGTTTAGATTCGGGTTAGGGTTAGGATTATAATTTATATTGGGATTAGGGTTAGGTTTGTAGTTTAGATTGGGGTTAGGACTAGGATTATAGTTTAGATTGGGATTAGGGTTAGGATGATAGTTTAGTTTGGGGTTAGGTTTAGAATTATAGTTTAGATTGGAGTTAGGACTAGGATTAAAGTTTATATTGGGGTTAGGATTATAGTTTAGATTGGGGTTAGGACTAGGATTATCATTTAGATTGGAGTTAGGACTAAGATCATAGTTTAGATTGGGGTTAGGATTGTAATTTAGGTTGGGGTTAGGACTAGAATTATACTTTAGATTGGGGTTAGGATTATAGTTTAGATTGGGGTTAGGATTGTAATTTAGATTGGGGTTAGGGTTAGGATTATAGTTTAGATTGGGGTTAGGGATAGGATTATTGTTTAAATTGGGGTTAGGTTTATAGTTTATATTGGGTTAAGGGTTAAGATAATAGTTTAGATTGGGGTTAGGACTAAGATTATAGTTTATATTGGGGTTTGGGTTATTGTATAGATTATATTGTGTAGTTTAGGGTTAGCTTTATATTTTGGATTGGAATTAGGGTTAGGGTTTGGATAGAGGATAGAGTTATAATTTATATTGGGATTAGGATTATAGTTTAGATTGGGGTTAGGGTTTGGATTGGAGTTAGTTTAATAGCATATATTGGGGTTAGGCATCTATTTTAGATTGGGGTTAGGATTAGGATTAAAGTTTAGATTAGGGTTAGAGTTATGGTTTGGGTTAGGTTTATAGTTTAGATTAAAGTTACGGTTATGGTTTGGGTTTGGATTAAGGTTATACATTGGATTGGTGTTGGGGTTATAGTTTGGATAAGAGTTAGGGATAAGGTTAAAGTTATTTATTAAAGACATCCCAAATTACCAGAAGCAGGTGATTATGTTTAGAGTTGGCAGATTTCTTAACTGCTTTGAACCTCACAGACAATAGTCAGCCGTTGCTCATTTAAAACAATGCAAGTACTGTCCAAACTAGAATGTTGAAACCTGGCAACCCTTCTTCCATTGGATGCATTACTAAGATTAGTTTGTCGTTTTCTACATTAATAGACCAAGTGCTAATAACCAGTAGTTTTCTTGCATACACACATATGGTGGGAGCAGCCCCTCCCTCACCCCCTTTATCCTGATTTGTTTCCGCCACTTGCAGCTCTGTTGGCATGAACCATGTCCTAGCTGATAGCAGGACAGCTGGTCACGGTACTGCTGGAGCAGTCCTCTACTCCCAGAGTCAAGTGCCGCTTCCATACAAGGAGATCCCACTGCACACCTTCATTACACATCAAGGGCAGCAGGCCCATTAGGGTAAATACCCTGACCTTACTAATGGCACGCAGCATGACGGCTCACAGATTGACTCAGGGAGATGGCAGGACGCTTTGCACGGCTTTGTCCTTGCACAGTAGCTCAACTGGCTATGACTATGAGTTTAATACACTTTCTTTTTTCCAGGTTTTCCTAGTCTCTTAGCACATAAACCTCACACATGACCACTGCCTGGGTGCTTACTGATACTTTACAGGGTAGGGGGCTATGTGCGAATGCCCTCCTTACCAACTAGGACATGCTGACACCTACTGAGGCTGATATTTCGTGGCAAAAATGAAAATTAGAGATGGGTAAGGCTTAAGGTTTCAGTTAGTTTAAGGGGCTACATTTAAGGGACTGTCAAAATGGGTGCATTAATGATTATAGTTAGGATTAAAGATTAAAGGTTGGGTCTAAGGTTGGGATTGAGTTTAGGATTGGAGCTCAACCTAGGTTTAGGGTTATGATTATGGTTTGGAATGGGGCTACAGTTTGGATGGAGGTCAGGGTTAGGGTTACAGCTTGTATTGGGATTATGGTTAGTGTTAGGATTATGCTTTGGACTGGGGTTAGGGTTAGGGTTTGGATTGGGGTTAGGATTAGGTTTATGGCATGGATTTGGGTTAGAGTTAGGGTGATAGCTTGGATTACAGTTAGGGTTATGATTTGGATTGGGATTAGGGTTAGGGTTATAGTTTGGATTACGATTAGGGTTGTGGTTTGGATTATGTTTTTTGATTGGGATAGGGTTTTGGGTTATAGTTTGGATTAGGATTAAGGGTAGGGCTTAAGAGTAGGGTTATTTATCCAAGATTGCCCAAATTTGACCAATACTGCCCAACGTGCTTAATACACTTGTACCAATGTGCATCCCCATTATTGTCTCAGAATCCTACTGGAGCAAATAAGGTTCCACCTCTCTGATTTTTGTGGCCAGCACTGGTTCTGTTATGGTTCCTTTCCAGATGGACTACAGTAAGGTGTCTACCAATAAAGTGGACATATATGGGAGTTGTACCTCATAAAATGGGCAGTAATGATACATCGGGGTAGGTCTAACTTATAAATTGGCAACTGAGCGATGTAGTGGATTCCTCTTGTCGAGCTGATAGTGAGGTAGACAGCAGACTGAGAGAAAGTGCACCATACAAGTCCAATCTCCTCCCTCCTTCACTCTTTACAGGCTATTAGTTGAGGATCTGATGACTGATAAAGACAAATTTCCCGAGGCAGCAGGTACAGAGAGGAACCACTGGCGGCTATCAAAGCCTGTCAATTAGCCTCATGCTAGCGCGATAAGAGCCTCTTAATGGGTCCTTCATATCAGCGCTGTGACTTGAACCTGTCCCGTGCACGACGGGGAGCCTGATTCCCCCGACGCCTCCATCTGATAACGATATCTAATGATACAGTGCAGGGCTTCTTGCCGACCCTTATCTTACAGACACCTCACTGAGGCTGACTCTTTCTACAGCCATAGCTTTAATTCTGCATCGATTAAATGGCCTGCTAATAGAAGAAATAAGGGTTCTGATTGGTCGGTTGGCATCATGGAGCTGATACGACGCACTGCATACAGTATCCAAGGATAAGAGCAGAGTCTGTGGTACGATTTCCTAAACCAAAACTGGTCCCACTTGATTATTCATACCAATTAAATTCCAACATTGTGTGGCTATTCTGTTTATTTTTCTCTCATTTCGCTTTCCACTCATGAACCATAGAGTCAGATAAACACCTTCCACCCACTCCTACTGTTCCCACTTTGCAGCAATTATTAGGAGCTAATAGATTTGCAAAGTTGCAATATGCTTATCCAATTACAGCAACTACATTAGCAATTAACTTCCGGCTAAAAATAACAATAATGCCAGCTACATCCGTGGAAAATCATATAATCAGCATACACTGTCTCTACACAATTATTGTGATTACCTCTTGGCGTATGGGTTGCTTTGCCAGCGGGATATGTACACGGAAGAAATTCTCATTTTCCTTCCCCTCGAAAATGGACGTTTATTTACTGGTCAAGTACAGGCTAATGGAGTCCTTCTTTTTCTCCAGAAAGTCATTACCTAGGAGGACGTCTGACTCGGCCAATCAGTCCGAACCGCAACAGGTAAAAATGACTATGATTGCCCAGACCATAGCCTTTGGTTGTTTTTAAACATCAAGCTTCTTAAGCAATGGCCCCTACGGCCTGTGCTGTGACCTTTGAGTTTGGTTCCAGAGATTTGTGAGCATTTCTTTGGGAGCCTGGTTCTCTGGGGTTGACACAAAGGTTTCTTGCACTGCCTGGGGACAGAGCACAGCATGCAGGACTGATCGATGTTGGTGGTCTGACAGTGGTGGAGGTTGGATGGGATGAATATCCCTTAGGCTGGGCTGCAGGGTGAGACAGCAAGCTTGAGAACGTTTATTAAATGTGAACCTGCTGGTATTTCTAAAAGATGTGTTCCTGCTATACACTGCCTAGTTAGAAGCGTGTTTACAGTGTATTGCAAGGACTGCATTCAGACCTTGGGTATTACATACAGTTGTGAGAAAAAATTTGTGAACCCTTCAGCCGTACTTGGATTCTTTATTAATTACTAAGATTTGTGGTCTTGATAATAGACAAGCGTGCTTTGTGGCAGTTAATAACACACGTTTGTACATTCCACGTCTGTATTAAATGCATCCAAAAGATATATACCGTCCAGCTGAAAAAAGTTTGTGAACCTCTGGACTTTGCCAAAAGCTGGCAGACAGCAACAAACTACTTGAAGACTAAAGAAGTGCTGACTGTCACGGACTTTCCTTCACAGTCCCCTAAAGTAAACCCCATCGAGTATTCGTGGGGACACTTGAAAACAGAGAAAGCCAAGCATTCAGTAACAGGGTGCTCGTTGAAATATCGGGAAATCAGGCTGAATAACATGGATCGTTAGTTTTTGGACAAACGTGAATAGTCCGTGCAGCTCGAGTGTGTGCTGTCATTACAGCCAAGGAGAAATATATCAAATACTAATACATTAGAATTGAGCCAAAGTCAGCTTCCCAATTATATTGTTATGTTGACTATTTGATTTGTACTGAAAAAGATATTATATTTAACAAAATGAAAAAGACATTTACAGCATTTAGCAGACGCCCTTATCCAGAGCGACTTACAATTGATACAGTCTTACAAGCCAAGCAACTGTGGGTTAGGGCCTTGCTCAAGGGCCCAACAGTGACAGAGGTGGGATTTGAACCCTGGACCTTTTGATCCATAGTCCAGTACGTTAACCGCTAGGCTACGACAGTCCATGCATTCAGTGTAAATCCATGAAAAGGTTGTGATAACTACTTGTGTAAAACTTGTAGAGAAAACTTTCTGTAGGAAAGCAGCAATGAAAAATGATCAAAACAATGCACTTGTGCAGTTTCAAATGGATAAAATGGATAAAAGTTCACGAACAATAGCAAGAAAAATCAGTGCTACCTTAACAGGCTTAAATGTCAGCTTTCATAGACGTCGAATGTTAGATTTGAAGGTGTATGAGGTGCCAAAAATCAATAGAGAATCAATGAAATCATTGCTTTTACAGACCAGTAAACAGGAGTCAATTGCTAAGTGTGACTATCTAAACACTCAGAGGCTGCATTTTATCCTGAGTCAGACTTGTCTACAATAACACCGTGCAGTAAATGAACGTTGCGAATTTCACAAAGGTTTATTTGACTACACAACATTATTTTTCTTTTTCAGTTTATTATGTTGGACTCAAATGATCTGTGTGACAACTGCTGTAATAAAAAACCTTATGCAGCAGAAAAGAAAATGCAGCAGAAACCACTGCCGGCACAGAAAACATAGCCTAAAATACCTAGCTAACAACAGGCTTAGAGAACTCATATTCCTCGGCCCAGTTCACACTAATTTCCCTTTGAACTGGTGCCTTGTGTGGCTGCATGGATGGGCCGGGGAATTTATCGTGGTCCCACATTGCAGCAGGGTTAAAGCAAATTAAAGTGAGTGTGTTTTTTTCCAGGGCTGCGATATGGACAGAGTAGTCTGAACCGGTTCCGTCAGGCAGCGACGGAGCGAATCGGCCAAGTTTCTGGGAACACTTAACGTAAAACGACCCAAAGTTTGGCCGTTCTGCCTCTGCAAAGAGTATTAAAGCTACAGGAGTGGCCTGTTTGGCCAGGCCAGAGTTCCCTCATCGCTGACATGTGCTGTCTGCCCAGGACACTCTGTCATTCAAAAGAGGAAGGTTATAAATAAGCAGTGAGCAAACAGTCGAGGGCTAAAAGTTTCCTACGGCTTCGGGACTGGCTTGGGTTACATAATGGGATAGTAACACACACCGATTAGAACAGGTCCTCGTTATTTATCCTTAATAATATTTAGCCTGAGTGAAGTGCGTTGAGTCACTTCTGTCAGTCAAAGTGAGGAAGCCGTGGGCAAAGTGCCTGTGGACACAGCTGATTCTGTTTAAAGGTGCAAAGTTTGCTTAGCGTTAATGGCTGGAGTACAAACGCATTTGTCGAAACTGTGAACAAAGTGAGCGGAAAAAAACACACACAGCTCCTGGCTGGAGCGGGGTTGCCAGATTTCGATCTGACCGGGCTATTGAAGGAAGCTTATTAGGGAATAAAGACTAATTTAATGCATTTAGTGGCAGCTATTACTGACTTTCAAATTGTCTGCAAATTGTCTTTAAAATAATGACCGGTCAGAACCGAATCAGCAGGTTTTCATTCACCACAATGCAAAACAGGTTTCTGTGGCAGGGCATCTGATGTAAGATAGCAGATTGTATTGTATAGCACCTTGGCTGACACCCGACGTCTTTAAAGGCACTATATAAATAAAGATGAGTTGACCAGCAGATACATGAAACAGGCTACAAGGTAGCTGTAATTGAGAAACAAATGATCCTCAGCATAAAGGAGATACAAACTGTGTCTCAGACACATACAGTATAACGCTAAATAGTATGTTCAAAATAGTAATGGCCATGTTGATGGGTTATTTGTTTGATCTGCTCTTTATTACCATATGTGTGTGCATGCAGGCATGTGTGTGTCTGTGTGTGAGAGAAAAACAGCAAAATGAGCGAATGGGTGCTGCTTAGCGAGATGGAGAAATCTACCAAAAAGTCATTCATGTTAGAATTAATTGTTCTGATTTGGCAAGTCAGGATTGTACATGTTTATAAAAAGGCTACTCTCACAATTTCATTGAGTGGATTGAAAAGAGAGACCAGGAGAGAGAAGCTTGGCTTCAGCTAAGCTGCTAGTCAGACTGGCTAATTACAGGAGTGCTAAAGGTATGTCAGATAAGTTTTAAACTCCCTCTGCTCTTTATGGTAAACATTTATGCCATCAGACATGTTGGTTTTTGTGTGTTCACAGCCAAATAATTAAGTACAGAGATGAAGCTATACTAGAGCTGTGTGCTAAGCTAGCAATACTACATAGCCAATCTTCACATGCTGCCTCATAAACAGAATGCAAACCGATTAAAAAAGGTTTTTGTTTTCAAGACGTTCAAGCATTTTTGTGTTCCATTAGGCAGAAATCACCTTACGTTCTGCACAACCAGTCAGGAAACGCAGTTGTACCCGCCCGCTACTGGTGCTTTTTATAAAAATGCGACCTTCAAGTGTATCCACAAGAATTACAAGAATTTACCAGCAGCACAAAAGGACTTGTTGCAGTTCATGTAATTTTGGTTTTGGCACGGCACTAATTTGCAAGCGTGCACTTCAAATGAAACGGGTTCGTGCAAAGGAGCTGCATGTTGTGGACGCTTGTCTGGAGTCATTCGATATGCGCCATTTGAAGGTCCAGCCCTTTCACCCTTCAAAAAATGTAGTGCTCTGACATGAACAGGAACCCACGCTAGGCCTCCTACTGACCCTAAATGTAGCCCAGGCTCTGAGAGGGGACTGAAGACGGTTGCTCTAGTTCTTGCTGTGTAATTGTGCTTTCGCTCATTTGATCTTCGGGCCATGTTCCCAGCAGCGGTCATGCATTTTGGTCACAGGTTTTTGTCGTGTTTGCTGTTGAACATATCCTGGCTGTCCCATGACTCATTGTATTGTCTTGTTTAACCAGTAATGCGTAATGAGCAGTTTTCGC
The DNA here is from genome assembly GCA_025084515.1 of Ancistrus triradiatus. NCBI lineage: Eukaryota > Metazoa > Chordata > Actinopteri > Siluriformes > Loricariidae > Ancistrus > Ancistrus triradiatus. The sequence continues at coordinate 435,932 of JAJAGP010000392.1, forward strand.
AGCACGCACCGATCGTTCCCATTCCCATAAACAAAACCGCAGACACACAAGCCCATACTTAGCATCTGAACAATGGTGCATCTATTGTCCCACTATTGTTTATATCGTCCATTTTAGATCTTGAAACCTCCTTAACCACGGACCTGCACGAACCCACCAGACAAGTCTGGAAGCTCGAGCGCTTCAATCCCAGATCAACAGACAAGCCAAAGAGATGCACCCTGAACTTCCTGACTCGTCCTTAGTGGAGGTGGTGGCGCATGGCCAGTCTCTGGCGCCAGTCCCAGACCTAGAGCATGGTTGACATGTCCTGACATGGCATTCCAGTGGACACAATGTTCTCTGGGCTGTTTACTCACCCTCCATCACATAAGTCTTAACCTATAAAATTACAGAATAGCACACCATTGGTAAAACCAATACAGTTTTAAAAGGGAATCTCATGCAAATTTTGTCTCATGCCAGTCTGACCTGCTTCTAACGATCAAAAACCTGCCGGGAGGTGGACTGGCTATTATAGATGGCTATAGATAGATTACTATAAATTTACAATATAAGCTTATACAGTGTAATGCTCATGGCTGACAGGGAAAAGACTATGATTCCGGACGATAATGTGCTGTGTCAGTAATGCTATGGTGATGTATTTCGGGATATATAATTAGTTCTGCACAATTTTGTGCAATAAACAGGGCAACTTGAAACGGCTACTGTCGTGGGAAAAATACCGGAACATGGATTCACTGCTCAAAGTTACATTTGTAACTCTACAATACCCATCTTATAGACCCCACTGCGGTAGTTTATTGTATAGCATACACAAAATAGCTCATAATTGCAGCTAAGATATTGAATTGTATGATTTTTGTTATATGCCTTTTGTTATATGTACCATATGCCAGGTCACCATAAAACAGGGACTGCCTGTAATCTTTGATGATGGCATCTCAAACAAAGTGTCCCAGTGTGAGTGAGTGAGTGAGTGTTTGCACATATGCCGTGCGATGGATTATGTTTGGGTTCTTTCCCACCTTGCGCCCTGCGTTGCCAGTTAACCCACCTCGCTGTCCACAAGAGAGACAGTGAATGACTGCGAGTATGGTGATAAGGGATCAATTCTGATTGTTTGGACTGTAGTAAAGCATACAGTGGTGCTTGAAAGTTTGTGAACCCTTTAGATTGTCTATATTTCTGCATAAATATGACCTAAAACATCATCAGATTTTCACACAAGTCCTAAAAGTAGATAAAGAGAACCCAGTTAAACAAATGAGACACAAATATTATACTTGTTCATTGATTTGTTGAGGCTTGGAGGAATTTTAGCCCATTCCTCTGTACAGAGCAGCTTCAGCTCTGGGATGTTGGTGGGTTTCCTCACATTAGCTGCTCACTTCAGGTCCTTCCACAACATTTCCATTGGATTAAGGTCAGGACTTTGACTTGGCCATTCCCAAACATGAACTTTATTCTTCTGTAACCATTCTTTGGTAGAACGACTTGTGTGCTTAGGGTCGTTGTCTTGCTCCATGACCCACCTTCTCTTGAGATTCAGTTCATGGACAGATGTCCTGACATTTTCCTTTAGAATTCTCTGATATCATTCAGAATCCATTGTTCCATCAATGATGGCACGCCTTCCTGGTCCAGATGCAGCAAAACAAGGCCCAAACCATATCCTCCTACCACCACCATGTTTTCACAGTATGGTTAGGTTCCTTATGCTGGAATCATGTTTTTCCTTTCTTCCAACCATAACACTTTTTTTTAAACAACTGTTCTATTTTGGTCTCAATCCATCCACAAAACATTCTTCCAATAGCCTTCTGACTTGTCCACGTGATCTTTAGCAAACTGCCGACGAGCAGCAATGTTCTTTTTGGAGAGCAGTGGCTTTCTCCTTGCAACCCTGCCATGCACACCATTGTTGTTCAGTGTTCTTCTGATGGTGGACTCATGAACATTAACATTAGCCAATGTGAGAGAGGCCTTCAGTTGCTTAGACCTTTGTGACCCCACCAACTATTACACGCCTTGCTCTTGGAGTGATCTTTGTTGGTCGACCACTCCTGGGGAGGGTAAAAATGGTTTTGAATTTCCTCCATTTGTAGACAATCTGTCTGACTGTGGATTGGTGGAGTCCAAACTCTTTAGAGATGGTTTTGTAACCTTTTCCAGCCTGATGAGCATCAACAACTCTTTTTTCTGAGGTCCTCAGAAATCTCCTTTGTTCGTGCCATGATACAGTTCCACAAACGTGTGTTGTGAAGAGCAGACTTTGATAGATTCCTGTTCTTTAAATAAAACAGGTGCCCCCTCACACCTGATTGTCATCCCATTGATTGAAAACAGCTGCCTCTAATTTCACCTTCAAAGTAACTGCTAATCCTAGTGGTTCACATACTTCTGCCACTCACTAATATGTAATAATGGATCATTTTCCTCAATAAATAAATGAACAAGTATAATATTTTTGTCTAATTTGTCTAACTTGGTTCACTTTACCTACTTTTAGGACTTGTGTGCCAATCTGATGAAGCTTTAAGTCGTATTTATGCAGAATTATAGAAAAGATCGGTGTGGATAAAATGGCCTGTACAGAGCCAGTCAAGACAGACTTTATTACCCACCAGAAAGTGACCTCAATAATACAACTGAAGCCCAGCCGTCGTGTTCTACCCTCTACTTGTGGTATGTTCAACAAGCACATATGGATATGAGTGTCTGTAAAATTTTGGCCACGCAGCGTAGTCTAACGCAGTTCCTTACGTTTAAACGTTTGCCCACCGTTTCATTTGGTTTATGATTTCCTTTTCATGTAAACCTACCCCCCGTGACTGTCGACAGAGGATCAGGATTATGGCGGATCCACATGAATGGAATATTTGAGCGACAATGAAAGCCTTCCGCTTAAGTGTGTTGGTGCTGCAGATGGTGGGGTCCCAGGAATTCCGAGGGACAAAGCACTACCCAAGCGAGCCACAACTATGCCCAGCTCCAGACGCCGTTCTCATGTGGCATCTGCCGCAACCGACGCATTCCTGAGCGTCCAAACATGTTGACCAATCGAGCTCCGCCACCTGTGAGCTGACGAGCACATGTTTTCCATTAAGCCATGGTCACTCCACTATGTTTTCCCTTTTCTGCTCTCTGGTTACCATTTGTTGTCTCGTGCCAACCTTGGGTAAACATTTGAATGGACCGCAACTATGCAGCGTAAGCGCGTCGCCATAACACGAGAAGCCGCAATACGTCTCGCCATAGAGAACGGTTTTACACTCTTGCTCCCTCTTTAATTTGATAGATAATCAATGACGGCTTCAGGCAGGCCCTACTGCGCGCAGACGAAGGACCCTAATTGAATCTGACAATAATTTTCACATCGTTCTCATACCCTGTCTCCGATGCCATTAGTGACATTACTGTGCTAATGGTTGCCATGACAGCATGAGCAATGCTCATTAATGACCTCGATGGCTGTAATGTTCAGAACAATTTCATTTTCCTGTCTCTCGTGCCCATATTTTTGTCTTAACTCTTGGTATGGAGATCGCAATACAGAGAAACTTTTTCCAGAAGATCTGGGCAGGGTCACTAAGGCGAGACTCATCAGTTGTAGTTGCTTGCGAGATGGAAAAAGATTTTTTTTTTTCGATGTCACTTTTTCACTTTTGCACGCACTTCTCGTGCTTTTAGTGGTCCTGGCTTGCTTTCTGCTTTTCTTTCTCAACCTCCTAACCCTCCTTTCCACAGCAAGGCCCCACTGTCAGATGGACAGTGGCTCTTCCAGGAGTGTTTTCCGTACCAAAATCAGCAGAGCCGTGCAAAAACAGACGGCACAAACAAGCATCTGTTGTGGACCGACCGCCATTTTCACTGTGGTCAGGCTTTGTTTAACAAGTAGCGCCGCTCAAATCCCACAGAGCTCTTTCCGAGGAAAAAGAGCTGCTTTCTTTTTCTCGGGACAGAGCGCTTGTGGATGTGTGGCGAACCCTTTTCTCTGTAAACAAGAAGAAAAAAGAAACACATCTGACTCTTGTGAGGACTTCCGGATGAGGCGGTGGAGAAAAAGCACTGGCTTTTACTCAGGAACAAGCAGATGGACCGGAACATAAATTTTTCATAGACTTCTGCAACACAAGCCCTCCTCACTGTAACCACCGTCTAAACACATACGGAACACCCCAAACAGCCTGGAAACATTTGGGTCTGAAGGGTAAACAGACAGGAGAGCAAAAGAGGTCAGAAAAGACATCGCAAGCTGGATTTGCAACGCAATGTGCACACTATGGACGCGAGTTTTGTTAAAATTAAGGAAACTGGATTTTGCTCTTAGAGAGCTTGGTGTAGAAAGTCAGTCAGAATGATGTAAGCTAGCTTAGGAAAAACTACTGTTCTATCAAATTTGCATAATCAGGCCTTTATCACAGCTGACACCTGTTGACTGAAGCCCTTCTAAATGTTTTGGGGTTTATGTTACAGTACATGCGGTGTAACCCTATGAACATCTTTCTTAAAGATTGGAGTCCCGTAATGAAGATAACTGGAAGTTAGAGAGTGTTGACTAAAGGCTTATTCACACAGAATATGATTTTTTCGGATATGATTTTTAATGTAGTGGGCCTTCACACTAAGCGCCTTTGGTCTAAACTCTCCGAAAACTCCCTGTCTGCTTTTGCTTTCTTTAATTTCCCTTCTCTTAATGAGTCGCACAGATTCCCTATATAGAGCACTACTCGGATAGAGAAAACAGAACTGGTCAGAGTAGTAAACAATCTTTAACAAACAATGCAAAATGCCATATGAACTACACATATGAAACATCATGGCGTGATTTAACAACATGCCTGGCACATCGGATAACAGCTTGCATATCCTGTACTATGAATAATTTGCATTTACAGTGGGGCAAAAAGTATTTAGTCAGCCACTGATTGTGAGATGAGAGAGGTCTGTAATTTTCATCATAGGTACACTTCAGCTATGAGAGACAAAATGAGAAAAAAAATCCAGGAAATCACACTGTAGGATTTTTCAAGAATTTAATTGTAAATCATGGTGGAAAATAAGTATGTGGTCAATAACAAAAGTTCAACTCAATACTTTGTAACATAACCTTTGTTGGCAAATGACAGAGGTCAAACGTTTCCTGTAAGTCTTCACCAGGTTGGCACACACTGTAGCTGGTATTTTGGCTGAGGTCTGGACCTTGAAATGCCACTCCAGGACCTTGAAATGCTTTTTACGGAGCCACTCCTTCGTTGCCCGAGCGGTGTGTTTGGGATCATTGTCATGCTACAAGACCCAGCCACGTTCCATCTTCAATGCTCTCACTGATGGAAGGAGGTTTTGGCTTAAAACCTGATGATACATGGCCCCATTCATTCTTCCCTTAACACGGATCAGTCGTCCTGTTCCCTTTGCAGAAAAACAGCCCCAAAGCATGATGTTTCCACCCCCATGTTTCACAGTAGGTATGGTGTTCTTGGGATGCAACTCAGCATTCTTCTTCCTCCAAAGACAGCGAGTAGAGTTTT